>JADLZN010001878.1:0-47716 GCA_018155175.1 Sinocyclocheilus anophthalmus | reverse complement strand
TCCTTGGCTGTAGTTTGTGAGAAAGTTTGCAGGTCGGTGTTGGCTGTACCCACAAACACAAATGGTGCTGGACTGGGTTTGACCCTGTCCCACAGTTAACCTCAGGGGAGACTGAAGGATTACATTCAGATATATGATACAGACGCTATAGTGAGGGATTTATTGTTTGGTAAACAGAAGATGCTACTGTATGTTTTTTTTTTTTTTCATTCTGTATTTCTGAAAAGAAGATGCAGACCTGCTACATGCCAAGAAAAAGTATAACATATTTTGCAGTAAATCTAATATTTTCTAAAGAGGTTAAAATTGAGAAAGTCCTAAAGACTGTCTCTATGCATGCCTGTTAATGGTGATGATTAATAGCAGCTCTCATTTGGTCCACAAGAAGGCACCAGAAACACATGAAAACGGATGCTGCCGAGACATATCGAAGCTTTATCTGCTGTATGTTAAGAACAATATGTGAGATAGCACAGAAAACACAACATATTTGAATTATAGAGATTTGTTTAATTTTACGTGCTACTGACATTTAAGACAAACCAAGCCAATCCAAATGAAAAGCACGCTGATACGTGAAGAGCACCATGAAGTGCTTTGTGAAAATGCATGATGGAATTATTTTCCAGCACAGTATACTATACTGTATATTCCCTTTGACTCAGTGTATTTTTCAAGGGCAGTGAGATTATCTGAGAACATGCAAATAACTGGTTGCTATAGTATTGCTAAGGTGTGTTGTGCAGCTTGATTTATAAAAAACATAATACGGCACAGTAAAGTCATTGTCCTGTAAAAAAATATTTTACTTTACGGTAAAATAACCGGCCAGCGTGTTGGTTTCCGAACTTCACTGGGAAAAAATATGTAGCAGCATTTAGTTTAACTTAGATTCACAATAAAATACCGTATTTCAATAACGGATGTAATGTTAATAAACCAACATGTTGAAGTACTAATATCTGTTATGAACCATTGTAATGCACTGATAACCACCAAAATCTGGTGGTGATGAGAAAGTCACATGATGAACCAAACTCATCACAAACAGCTTGAGGGGTTATTCTATGTATAAAGGTTCACACAGTGTCATTCACACAAACACTAAAAACCATCACGGTAACACACATGAAACTAAATAATGCAATAAACATTAATTGAACAACATTAGATGTAACACACAACCCTAATGTACACAACTGATAAGAAAAAACGAAGAAGAAACATGCTATTTCAACAAAATATGAAGTGTCATGCAGGGAATTCTGGGAGTGTCAATTTTACGTTTTTTTCACTGTAAATTATGCAATGAATTTTTATTTTTCACTTCCAAAAAACGTATTTTAACAGTATTTTACTGTAAAATTACATTAAATGTAATTACATGTATTCACCGTATATAGTATGGAAACTTAACTGATAACCATTTTAACTGGTTTTTACTGTAGCATTTTTACAGTCTTTTACTGTTACAATCACAATCATTTTTTTTTTAAAAAAACTACTCCTATTCTTGTTCAATTCCAGCCAATGTGTATTTGATCGCATATGCTAACCTTCAGCCTGTATTTAATTGCATAAAAATACAATCAGATGGCGAAAAAACACGCACAGTTGGACATCCGCTCACCTCATGACATAAGTGTGCCTTGATAACATGCTCTGTTGTCCGCTCGTCAGGTTCGGTTTGGGAGTGCGTTTATGCAACAGAGAGCATTCTGTCATCATCTTACATTGGCAGTCATTTAAAAAGGTGTGTGGTTGGTTTGGCCAGACATTAGTGTTATGGCCATGTTATTTACCTGTCTGTCCTTTCACTCTGTGTGTGTGTCTTCCAGAAGCTGCGAAGGGCTTCCTGGCCAGTATAAGAGAAGTGCTGTGTGAGGAACAGAATTCAGAGAGTCTGTTAGCCTCATTTCCTGGGCGGAGAGCTTTTGGCTCTGTTGAAGCAACGGCAACCTGAAAGGAGGGCGAGTGAGTGAACTTGAGTGGGAGAGAGAAGTTATTGCAACGTAAAGCTCTCACAAATCACTTTGTCACCAGCAAGCTCTGACAAGCGAGGAGAGGGAGTGTGTTACAAGAGGGAGCTAATAAAAAGAGTGCTGTACGAGAGACTCCTTTACTCCAGACTGAGGTCAAAAGGCATACAAGTGGACAAACAGAAGAGAACAAAGGCAAGCAGGGAAGGAAAAAAGGACTTTTGCTGTCATTGCTGCGCTTCATGCGTCTACTGCCTGGCTACTCATGGACGGTTCATTTGTTTCGCTCTTTTTGTTTACTCCATCTGTCACTCGAGACTCGTGGGTTGGACGTGGTTAGTTTGATTTTCCTGACACATTACATCACCGGGGCCAAAACGTCAGGGTATTTTCCGAGAGGATCTGTTTTCCTTTCAATTCCTCTCAGTGAAATGTGAGTTTGTGTCTGGGTTGGGGGGAAAGCAGTGTGTTTGGTTAGCCGTGACAGTCGATCTTTCCACTTGTCTCTGTAGTGGGAAAAGCTTAAGAGAAAATGAGGTTATAGCCCTTAAAAAGCCATCTACAAAACACCGTTACTTATTTTGACTGATCTCTTGTGAAGACTTCGCTCTGCTCTAGAGTTATTCAAACTTAGTTAAACCTCTTTACCAAGTTTCGTCTGGTTTACAGAGCTTTGGAAGCAACCCGTTTTACTAACACAAGATTTGCATGTGAAATGAAGAACTTTCAAACTCTGCAAGTCACCGGTACTGTTATCTGATTGTCTGAATGCTTCCGGAAAATCGGTCTGACCAACAGAGGAAACCTAATGTTGTAAATCTTTGAGGAAATCTGAGCTGGACACGTCCCTTTGTCTTGTCACGAATGCAGGATGCAGCTGGATGGGGTTGTCTGGTTTAGTCAGGACTTCTTAGAGGTTTCTGTGCGAGATGACAAAACATCTGCTGAAGCATCAAGACCAGAGAAGCTGTGAGTAGAGAGGAAAGTTAGTGAGCAAACACGGTTACAGAAGTGTCATTGTATCTGGACCTCTGCGTGTTTTCACAGCAGGAACTATCCATTACTAGAGGAGAGAAAACGAGTCAGTCCAGACGCATGGACTCACACAAGCACTTCTGTGTGTTTCTGCCAGCAGTGAGCCGGTGGTAAAGCTGTGCCGAAAGGAAAAAATGTATGCTTAGACGCATATATACAAGTGCATGTGGTGGCGTTCAGGTGTAGCCTAGCGATCGCATGGTCTTTGTGTGCCTCAAAGCTTGTTTATGTGAGGGAGTGCTTGCCCCATTTGGCCAAACTGCACCTGGATGGACCTCTGAAACAGGTGAAGTATCAGGAATTTCCCTTATTAGACAGATATCAGCTGTTCTGTTGGCTTCATTATTCAAGGTGCTTTCCAGAATCATCATCGGGTAGCATCACCTCAATAATAACAAAAGACTGCCGTGTCTGTTTGATCCAAACGCTCTGCATCAATCACAGACTCTTGGTGAGCCTCTCTCTCCTTACCTAAAGACAGTTTGCTCTCAGATTTGGCACCATGAGGTTGCTTTGTTTGGTAGTGACGGCCCTGTGCATGGTGGCTAGAACAGGAGGTATGTCCACGTGCAAAACTCTGGATCTGGAGGTGGTGAAGAAGAAACGGATAGAGGCCATCCGCGGTCAGATCCTCAGCAAACTGCGCATGGCCAAAGAGCCCGAATCTGAGATAGACGATGATGGACTGAAGATCCCAGACGACTTGCTTTCTTTGTACAACAGCACTGTTGAACTGAGCGAAGAAATGAAGATGAAGCCCGTTTCTGTGGAGGCTGAAGATGAAGATTACTTTGGCAAGGAGGTGCACAAGTTCACCATCCAACAAGGTAAGAAGTGTCCTCAGAAGTGTTCTTTTTTTGGACTTCTTTAATCTAACATAATGTCCTATTCATTCATGTCGGCATTCTGTGGTGAAATATTTTTGTATGATAATAATCACTTTATAGTTATAATTATAATTGGCAGCTGTATAATTGATATATTTCCTAGACAACAGTTTCCTACATGTCTGAGCTAGTATCTTGTCTCTCATTTCACTCAGTTTCTTTTACATACTAAAATAAGGTGAACTCAAACCAAAATTACATGTCATTTATTTATTTACTTACTTATATGGAAATGTAATATATGATAAAAATTGCCCAATATCAAGAGTAAATCTGCTATATATGTTACCTATAAGATGATATATAATTTTAACGTACGTACATTTTATTACGTTTATAACATATATAGAATTCAAATAGTAAAAATTGTATGTTCATATGTTATTAACATCTATATAATGATTTTGTATACAGTATATAACATTATATGCAGCAATCTATGCCAACCATAATATTCTTTATTTATTTTATGTGCATATTTATTAAAACAAATCGGTATGTTATTTTTTAATACAGGCCTATCTATAACATCAACATTTATATTATATATAATATATTAGATATATATAATAGATATATATATATATATATGATTGGGTTTAGGTATATCACATCTGCATGAAAAATGTGCAGAAAAATGTTTTAACTTCTTGTGACAGTATATTTCATATACAGAAATGTACACATATTACATGTCCAAATGGGTATTTGGTAAGTAGCCATTTAATTATGTGGAACAGTATACAGTCATCCAGGCATTACAGAAATAATTCATACTTCATAGTGATTCATCCTTTTATCCTGTATTATCCTTTATGTATTTTCTTTAAAGAAACAGCAGTGCCATTCAAGTATTAAAAGTCCTGTGTCTCTAGCTCTTTGAAAAGTAGACCAACATGTCCAGCTCGGATTATTAATGTTAAGTAAACAATGAATGTGATGATTCATGCTCTCATAGGTTTGTATCACATGTGTTCCCCTGAATCCCCTCATGCAGACCCTAGGGGAGCTAGGCAGCATTGCATCCTCCATCTGCTCTCAGACTATCTGTGGTATTTTAATAGCCTAGTTGTTTTCGCTCTGTTGGCTTCATGTGCGATTGTAAATAGGTCGAAGTTTAACAAAAAAAGTTCTTGCTATAGGGGGGGGTTGTGAACAGTTTGAGGAAACTTCTGTCTGTTTGTTGGAACACCCCCCCCCCCCCCCCCCCCCCCCCCCCCCCCCCCCCCCTCTGTTTGTTGATCAAAACTGGAAAAATCCCCCAGCTGGATCAGAGAAGCTGGGTGGGGGGTATCTGTTATTAAAGCAGTGCTACATCGTTTTTTTGGATGGGGAAATAATTACATTTGATGCTTACCACCATGCAATTGCATTTTCATCCTCACCCTCTTTACCTCCTTTAACCACTTCAAACACTTCAGACATAAACATCAGGCCTGTGATCTGATATGTGCAGTGAATAAAGACCTCCGTGGAGATGGGGCTTGCTCGAAGGATGAAAACCAAGGACAAAGAGAAAGGGTAGACGAGTCAGATTCACACGCAGTCCTTCTCACTAATTGTGTATTCCTCTGGAGTTAGGGGCTTTCCTGTAACTGAGCTGTCTATTTTGTGTCTCTTACTGGTTCTGTCTTTTTGACGGGCCCATTTGACAGCAAAGAGGGTTGCTTGTTTCTGAGGTGTGACTAAGATTTACAGGAAATAGTCCCAAATAGCAAAGTTGAATTCCCCCTTTTGCGGCTTCCCTCATGGGACAACAGACCTCTTTATGTTCTCGTGTTTGTGTAAGGCTTCTTACATGTGTTTAAGGTGGAATACATTTTAATAAATAAGTCCTGATGCAAGTGCAAGGCCTCCCACGCTCAGTATGTACAGTCTGTAGTACTGTAGTAATTGCTTACTTTTGCAAGACTACATTACACAAGAATTAACTGATGCACAGTATGTGAAGCAATTCTAAGTTGGAGCCACAATTGTAAATTAATAATTCGATTTGTATATTTTCTGAGGAAATCTGTGCTTGGTTACACTTCATTTTGATAGTCCACATGAGAAATTCTGTTGATTATAAGTAACTTTGCAACTATGTCAACTAACTCTCATTAGAGTATTACTAGGCTGTTAGGTTATGGTTACCCCATGCTTAAACCAAGCAAATGTCACGGCTTCAGTGCTAGGGTGTAGTTTGTGGTTTCCTGGGTGTTTCATTGAGTTGCCAGGGTTTTCAGAGTGTTTTTAGAAACATTTCTTTATGTGGCTGCATTAAAGTGTTCGGGATGTTGAGGAGGTCGTTAAAGCAAAATGTATGATGAGGTGAATTCATGTCTGTTGTAGCATAAACAGTGTTGGGTGAGTAGGCTGGAATACACTACATGACTTCTAAAATCTAAACAGATTTTAAAACACTGGGCATCATACACTTGCTGACTTTGTAAATGGTTACAGAGAAAAAACTGGGCATCACACACTAAATGACTGAGGATCACACACTATCAGACTTTTCAAGTCATCTCAACTCAAAAAAATATATATATATATCTATATATATATATCAGATATATGTGTTTTTTTTTTAATCGGATCAAAATATCAAACGTGTTAGGGTTAACGCATTACAAAAAGTACATGATAATCAGATTACTTTTTTCAAGTAATCGAATGTATACTTTTAATTTACAAACATAAAAATTACTTTTTCAAATAAGTAAAACAAGTTACTTTGTTTTTCCATTAATTCACTGACAGCTCTCTCAGTTTGTTGTTATTAACAACAAAGCAAACAAGAACGCCCAGAGTGACAAAAAGTAACGTGATTCATGCATTCAGTTACCATAAAAAGTAACTAAGTACACGATGTACTTTTTATGGAGAGCTCAATAGTAAGCATACTTTTAAAGTAAATTTCCCCAACATGTTTGATATCCTCCAACTGGATGGAATCATAGTATGAAGCTAAAAAAAACATTTCTATAATGTAGGTCAACATCAAATCTGCACACTGATTCTGACTTTTGGCAACTATTGCATCAATTTGTCCAGACTGTAAATCAGGGCGAAAATCTGGGCAAAAGTGGTGTAATGTATTCCAGCCTTTATGTGACAAAATGTTTTTATTAAGGTTAGATCAAGGTTTGTTCTAATAGTAGAAATAGCTACGCTTGCCTTAGGAAACACCTATAATCATTTATATTTTATATTGTGGATTTGTATTGTTGCAATACTTTTAAATGCATTCAAGAAAGCAGACCAATCCTCGACTTGTTGAACACAATCAGAAAAAACATCATGTGTTTAGTGTTGTCAGTTTTTAAATAGATAGAACCACTACTTTAAGCAATGAGAGTGTGTTGAAATATTTTTTTCAGGATTACAGATTTGTTTTTGTAGGATTATGGATTGCTGTCATTATCTAATATGGCGTTCCTTCTTTCCATTATCATTTTTTTCAGTAGGATAGATGTTTAACTTGCTACAATGCAGATTTGCCACATTGTATTTTATTTGGAACATTTATTTTTCCTTTTGGCTTTCTAGACTTGATAGTATCTGTTAGTTAAAAGTAGATGAAGAAAGAGATATTGTCTTCTAGGTAATACTGACCGTACTGTGTAATCATAAATTATGCTGTCAAATCAAGAGCACTTATTTTATAGCCATGCCATGCAAGTTTCCATGTCCTCCTTCAGACTAATCAGTCTGTTCTACTGCATGTGTGCTATTTTTCATTTCATGTTATCACATGTCAAAGATTGTGCTGACTGCACAGCTCATCTGCCGGGAAAGTGTGTCATGTCTCAATGTGATTGGAGCAGCACAGATACAACCATGTGTATTCTATGCATGGCGAGATAGTAAGCGGAGAAGAGGGTTTGTTGAAGCGTTTGTGGAGAAGCAGATTTTTAAAGCATGCTGAGGAATCTAGTGACACCCATTAATAATTGAGAGGCCTGTCTCAGTGCTTGTTAGGAAAGCTGTCCGGGGATCTACATGAGCGCCAGCCTGCGGTAAACACACACACACACACACACAGAAATCCCTCTCCACCCTCATCTGCACTACCGTACACAAAGAGCAGTGCCTTCAGTCCTTGACACCTTTTATATGACCACAGGTGTTGATACATGGGACCCATACAAAATATTTTCCAAATCAATACAATATATCCCTCAACAATGAATAGAACATGTCAACATATAGCACCAGCTATGATGAAAAAAAAAAGAAAAAAAAAAGTCATTATTACTATTGATGAATCTCATGAGAGCTGTGGGTACATTTAACCAAACCACAATAAAATAAAATAATATATACGATAAAATAGATATAAAAATCTCACATACTGCAATGTCTGGGATGTTTACCATGTGTTTAGTTAATAAGACTATACAACAGTCATTTATTATTTTTATCAGTATTATTAGTAATATAGTTAAATCTCTCTTCTCTCTCTTTATTTTTCTCTCTCTTTATAACCAAGCTAATGAGAAAGTTTTATTGCTATTGGGTGAATCTTATGAAAGCATATCCAGGTCACATATTATATATTATTTTTATTCTTAATTATAATAGTAATTATAACAAATGTTTGACCACATTCTCTTCACAGTTCTAATTCTGTATTGTGCCTGGATGTTTTACTAGTTGTTTTTTTTTTTTCATAATTAGTGATATAATTTTTTTTTTCTCTCTTTATTTTTGGGATGCAGTTTGACCCGGGTATGTGTTTCGTGAGATTGTTTTTGTGAGATTCAGCTTATTTGGTTTTGTATTCTACAACAGGGTTATTAAATGTCATTCACTGGATTGTCTGGATTGATTATTGCATATTCAATATAGGAAGATCATTGAGAATAATTATGGATTAGTAGAAGATATGGTAACACTTTAGATTAGGGAACACTTTTCACTATTAACTAGCTGCGTATTATCATGCATATTATTATTGTCTGTTTATTAGTACTTATAAAGCACACATTAATGCCTTATTCTGCATGGCTGTATTCTACATCACTTAATCCTACACCATATATAAACTTAACAACTACAACTATAGAATTACTGAAGATAGTTGCTGTGTGCGGATGGGTAATTAGTGGAATTAACCACCACAGAGAAGGTTCCACCCATCCTCCTACATCCTCCAGCAGCTGTCCAGCGACCTCTGATAGATCTCAATCATGTCATCATCTGATCTGAGCTCCAGCAAAGGAAGTCCCCTTTCTGACAAACATTGCACTTAAATGTCAAGCTTTAAATGTCAAAAATAAAGTCTTGTTTTAATGTCATGTGCACCGTTGGTGTAGTTGGTTTCCTGCAGAACATGTGATACATAGCAGCAAAGTTACTGATTTGAAGATTATTATATGGGAAGAAAGAGAGAGTGGATTTATATGAGAGACACTAGCGCAGAATGTTGGAAATCAGTTGCCTGGAACAATGGACATGTATAAGGACATTTAAAAGATAGATAGATAGAAACTTCATCAAATATGAAATTCAAATGTCATTATTCAGTTCAGTTCAAGTAAGTCCAGTAACTGTGTAAAGTTCATCAATTATGAAAATAATTCATTAAGCAGCTCTACAAATGACAATAGTGTCATCATCTACCTCGAATTAGTTCAAATTTCATTCTCATCCAATAGTGTCAGTGCAGTCAAATCAATAATGCAGTATTAGTGAATATTAAGTGTCTTTTAAACCCCAACTAAACAAGCCCATGGCAACAGTGGTAATGAACCAGGCTCAGTCTCCTCTGACTGAATGAATGAGCACGGTGTGATTTATGATTCCAGATTCCAGAAGTCAGATTTGTGGATTGATATTATTGAAAATTTTGCATCCAACAGTGGTTGGCTGCATAACTGCTTGGATTAGTCTTAAAAAAGTTAGTCATCATTTTTTCTGTCAATACTGGGGCCAGTTGCTTAAACATTACAGCTATATTAAGAACTAGTTTGACTGACTGCAGTTAACCAAGCTGTAATCAGTCTTAGGCCCCGTCCACACGGAGACGCGTTTAACTGTATGCATATATATTTTGTATCGTATAGGCATTTCGTCCAGACAGATCCTGTGTTTTGGGAGAGTGAAACCGATATATTTTTAAACTGGGTTCCAGAGTGGATAAATCTGAAAATGATGACCTTGCGTTTTCGTGTGGACAGCGAATCCGTATATTTTCTGAAACGATGACGTCATCAGCCCACATCTCAGACACCGCTACGTCACGTAACGGCAACAAAAACATGAACAAACACTGAACGATTGTCTTTTTATTAACTAACAGTAACACAGATTAATAAATGTATTGTTCCATGTCCGTTTGTATAGTGCAAGTCGTCTTCTCCGTTTTTAGTGTATCTCTGTGGCAGAATTACAGCGCCAAATACTGGTCTGGCATGTATACTACATAATTTTCAGTCAGTTTCAGTGGTTTTGTGTATACGCAGATATTTCTTGAGACGAGATAAAAAAAAGATCGGATAGGGAAAGCTCCGGCTTCGTGTGGACGTAGCCTTAGTTTTCAGATTCAAATTCTTGAAGAAAGAAGAAAGACTAGTCTTAGCAGTAGGCACTTTTAATTCAGTTACAAAAGAGATGCACCGATTGACCGGCCAGGGACTGGAATTAGCTGATTTTCTGCATGATCGGCCCGGACTTGGCTAACTGCTAGTTGGTCACACTAGTTCTTAAGACACAGTCCTATGTTTATGCAACTGGTCTCAGCTCCTTTTGCTTGAAGGTTGGGACACGTCACACCGGCATTAGGTGGTAGAAGAGTTGTAGTCTATCCAGCAGCTTGAAAAATGGTAGCGGTAGAGCTGAAGTTTAGCCAGTATACTCTTAAAAATAAAGGTGCTTCACGATGCCATAGAAGAACCTTTTTGTCTAACTGGTCCTAAAGACCCCTTTACATCTGAACGAACCGTCTGTTTCACAAAGGTTCTTTGTGGAGAAAAGAAGGTTCTTCAGATACAAAAAGGTAAGAAGGAATGGTTCATAAGAACCTTTGGACTGCCATGGTTCTTTGTGGAACCAAAACGGTTTCTATGGCATCGCTTTTAGAACCTTTTGAAGCACCTTTATTTTCAAGAGTGTAGTAAATGGCTGTCTTAAACATAATGAGACTGAGGTAACTCATCCCACACCATTGGCCTTCTCCCCATGTTAAATATCAGCAAAACCAGTTATAGCAACCCTGAACACAGGTTAATGAGGCTTTCTCTTTAAATTACACAGCTACTGCCAAAATACAAGCAAGGGCATCATAAGTCTCATTTAGCTATACAACACTAATGCTGCCTTGCCTGTATTGTAAAGGCCAAGAACTGCCATCTGACTGACATGAAAAGCAACAAATCAGTTCAATTTTTGCACCATTTAGGGACGGGTTTATCTGAAAAACTAGGTACCATTCATAATAATTTCACAATTTCTATCCATCCAATAAATACTGATCAATTCACAAACAAGTCAAAACAAAGGCGAACATACAATTCTGCTTATGGATACCTAGTTTACTTAGTACCTCAAACAAAACTCTAAATATCTTTCAAAGATTTGGTTAATATTTGGCAAATTTTGGCAAATCCAGGACTTAGTTGGTCCGTGCTTTAATGCCTCATCTGACAAAAGAGTGGTCTGTTGTCCGAGCTTAAAAATAAGCATGAACTTTTCTGTCTCTCACTTTCTCTGTAGCTCAGAATGGCACAAAGCATCAGATGACTTTTAACATGTCAGAGATGAAGCAGACTATTCCAGACCACCGGCTCCTGTCTCAAGCCGAGTTACGGCTTCGGATTAAGAGCCCTACAATGGACCAGGAGCAGAGGCTGGAGCTGTATCGTGGAACGGGCGATCAGGCTCGATATCTGGGCACTCGCTTTGTCTCCAAGGCCTTGTCTGATCGCTGGCTCTCGTTTGACGTGAAACAGACGATGATAGAATGGCTGCAGGGCTCAGGTAAGGTCATGGCAGCATTCAGCTAACATCAGCTGTAGTTTCCCAATTGCGATTGATGAGTGTATTTGAGATGTGCTCATAAGAATGTATTCCTAAATTATGTTCCACATAATCTGTTTGGTTAAAACAGTCTACCTTTTCTTCAGTGTCTATATAATGTTGTGATAACCTCACAAAACCTCAGCGAGACATTAATGCAGAATTCTGTTACTGGCGCTGAAAGTGAACAAATAAGAACTTGCAGACCACAGTACACATAGGAGCATAATAATCATGATGGTGCATGTTATACTTAATAAACAAGGAACAAGAGGCTTTGCTATATTATGAATATAGTCATAACTGTAGTAAGCACCATCATTTGGATGAAATGTTACTTGCACTAAAATATATGTTAGGGAAGTGAGCAAATCTGTTTTATTAGTGGTGTTTGCTAAAGCATTATTATTATTATTATTATTGCGCATACTTATGATTAGGGATTTGAATAAATCCGTAACACTAAGTATTAAACTTTGGCATATAATTCATTTAGCATTTTTTGTGCAACTGACATGAATAATTCTTGATACTGTTCAGGGAGGTGTACTGTTACTTATAAGTGCTTGGATCTGGCGCATAAAAATTGTTGAAGGAACAGCATAATCTTATCTACGATGTCATGATTTGAGGGTGGGCTTTTTCCAGAACACTATAATTATGATAAAGAATTTTTGCACAAACAAGCACCACTTATATTCGGAAAATGAAAAACTCTAGCCGTAACTATGGCAATTTCAGTATGTTTATTATTTTTCATAACAAATATTGTAGTTTGCCATAACCTTGTGGGCAGCCGTTTTCACACAAGTGAAAACTTTACACACTTTTCACACAAAACATATCATTGGAAAGGTCTGAATCTCAGGATTCCATATTTTGCAGTTTGTTGTTGGTTGGTTTATTTTGTTTATTTAGTAATATTGTGACGGAAATGTATACATTTGTGACAGGAAAATGCATTAAAAAAATTCAGTAAAGTCATCCAGTGGCTATTTTTGGTATAGCGCCTAAACAAAATCTTATTTTTCGATTTTTGTGATATCAACTTCAAATTTGGAACATAACTTAGTAAGACTTATTGCTTTTATTTGATTACAATTATAGATTCCAAAATATTTTTTCATATTTATTTTAGATCAAATAAAAACATACAGTACATTTTCTTTACAGTAAACTAAAGAGACCTTAGGTCTGTATTCCAAAAGTGTTCATGAATTTACCAACCATTTAAGTTCAGATGCATTTTCACGTCTATGTTCAAAAAGGATTAAAAGGTTAAAGACACTATAAGACATGATTTTTATTATTTTTAGTTTCTCACTTGAAGCGCTTACTTGTCTTTTGGAAGACTGTTCTGAAACACAGTTTTGTCTCCCTGAAATCCTGTAAAAGTCAGCCAGTTAGATTTAGACTGAGAGAAAGCGTCTCCAGTTTAGTGTGCCGTATGCATCAGACGGTTAGCTAACAGAACGTGGGCTCTCTGTCGTCTCAGGCTGAGACTAATCGTTTCCTGTCTTTTCTCCAACTGTCATGTCTAATAAAGGTGAAAAAGTTAAAAAACAGAAAAAACAAACAAACAGTTTGTTAATAGAAGTCAGGGTTAATTTAATTTAACCATTATAATCCAGAGTTATGAATTTATGTGCTTACAGTCTTACTAGAAATACCACGGTTTAACTATGACCACTATTCACAGAAGTGTAGTAAAGATTTGGAAAGCTAAGCTTCCTTTCCTTCATTTGAAAGATTACATAAATGATGGTATCTTAAGAAAAACTGGCTGAATCAACTACATAATTCATTCTGAATAGACTTGATTAGTATGTGACCAATTTTTAAGGACCCATTTATTTCCTTCTTTGATGTTAGTGCATGTGTTAAATGGCTTATACAGAAGAGTGCTGCAAAACCCAAATAAACTTGTGTGTGTGTGTTTGTGTGTGCTTAACAGAAGAGGAAGAAAGTTTAGAGCTGAGGTTATACTGTGGCTGTAAGACAGACCAGCAGAGTACTGATAAGTTCCTCTTCATGATATCAGGTATGATGATCTCAATCATCTGAAACCTAGTGCTGGAAATGTATGCCTGAAGAATCCAAACTGATATAATCTTTAATGTAATCGTTATCTCTGTGAACTGTATGTGTGTGTATTTTAAGGACTAGACAAACAGAGAGGTGACACTGCTGATCTGGCAGGGATGATGCCAAAGCCTTATATTCTGGCTTTATCTTTGCCTTCTAATGGCAGCTCCCTTGCATCTGCTCGCAGGAAACGAGCTGTTGGCACTGATGAAACTTGTGATGAGTAAGTCTGTTTGCTCTCTTTCACTCTTTTGTTTTATTTATAGATACAGTATAGGAGTACAGATTACAATACTCATCATCTTCTCATGTGGACCAAATTTGAATGTCCTTTATATTGTGACATTGTTAAATTCTTGATTCTGATTGGCAGTGCTGGTTCTAGACTTCTGGGGCCCCTAAGGAAAATTTTAGGTAACACTTTATTTCGATAGTCCACTTTAGACATTCTATTAACAGTAAGTAACTTTGCAACTACATGTCAACTAGCAGTTAGTAGAGTATTAGTAGACTGTCTGCTTAATATCTTCTAACACTTTCTTTGTCAACTTATTCTACTAACCCTAAACCTTCCCTAACAGTCTACTCTGAGAGTTAGTAGACATGTAGTTGCAAATTAATGATAATTAGTTGACATGTAGTTGACATGTAGTTACAAAGTTACTTATAGTTAGTAGAATGTCTAAAGTGGACTGTCGAAATAAAGTGTAACCAAATTTTATATAATATATTCAAGATAAAAAAAAGAGAAAATTACAAACAATATGACAAATTAAATATAAAAAAAGATACAAATGATATTATAAATTTAGCCTACTAAAATAATAGTAATTTAACATGATTAAATATATAATGACTGTTATTAAAGTTACTAAAATTATTCAGTGAAGAACATTAAATGACAGAGACAGCAGCAGGTTTTATAAGGCTGCTGTCGCTTTAAGACGATGCATAGACCTAATATACTGACAAGCATTCGATTACTTTCCCAACTGTTAATATTCACCCATAACTGAGTGCATTTAAGTAAAAACTCACCGAGATGGACATTTTGACATATTTTTCAACAGGACTGCCACACAGTCCACTGAACAACCAGGAAAAAAAAGACAAAGACGATCGGATTGCTGTTCATGCAACTGAACGAAATGTCGATAATGGAATAAAATTATGCATGAAAATTCCAGCAGGGAAAAAAACGAATAGGGCAACTGTAATTCAATAATTCAATATCCCACTATCAATTATTTCTATGTAATAACGAGGCGTAAAAATGTAACTTAAGGCACCACTGAACACACAATAATATAACTAGACTCCCTCTTTCCCAACATTCTCTGGCAGAAAAACCGAGACCTGCTGTATGCGGAAGCTTTACATTGACTTTCGGAAAGATCTGGGTTGGAAGTGGATTCACAAGCCCAAGGGATACTTTGCCAACTACTGCATGGGCTCCTGTACCTACATCTGGAATGCTGAGAACAAATACTCTCAGGTAGGGTGCTGTTTCACCCCTGTCCCAGTTGACCAATGAAGCAGATGTCTTTAAAAGTGTGAGACTTTTTGAGGTTTTCTGCACAATTATTATTATTATTATTATTATTATATTTTGTACAGAGCACATCTAAAACTACCTTACGGCATTATTACTGAACTTTACATTTACCTGGACAAGCTGAAAGGAATCCTGTGCAAGGGCTTATGCCAATATTAGCCTAAAATCATGTACAGCAACACCAAGTGTATAGTGCAAATGCAAATATCAGATATGGGTCACTTTTAAAAGAAGATGTAAACTAGTCATCAGAAATAAATTGGATACAATCCACAAAGTGGAATTGGTCATCAAGATCTGCAATGTAAATGTGGCCTTAGTTTTCCTGCCTGCACCATTTGCTTGCTCTGGCTGGTTCCTGTCATGTCTAGAGCAAGGATACACAACACCATCTCAAGAAACTGATGACAGATTTCTTTGAGTTGGAATCTACATAATATTGATTCCTGTGGCTGTGTGAAGTACATTCATTTTCAATGCACAGGTACAGTAATATCCAGAGGGGAATATCGGGGGGATAGAGAAGAAGTGCAAAAGTTTGGCAAAAACAAGTTTTGAATGACTAGTTACCCCAAGGGCTGAAATGCCATACATTTTATGTCATTACATCTTCAGTTATAACAATGATGTTCTTTCTTTTTTAGCTTTTTGAGTTGTACCTATGTGAGCTTTAAATTTCACCAGTTTAAAGAGTTTTTTTTTTCATTGCATGGACAAAAACACTGAGGAGACATTTCACAAAATAGCTTTCTTTCTGCTCTATGGAAGGAAAAAAACTCATACAGGTTTGGAATTGCATGAGGGAAAGTATATGATGACAGGATTTTCCTTTTTTGGGTAAACTTTCTCCTGCACAGCAGTGCAGTACGTTAGTTCATTTACAATGCAGATAGTATCCAGATGGACATGTGAGGTACGTGGAAGGGGAGAGCGCAAGATCAGTGTAACAACAGTACAAAAACCATGTGATATAAAGGCTCAGGCTTAAATGTTTGCAATGAGTTTTGTACACAAACATAAATTGTGTATCTTTGAAATTCCAGTAACACTTTAGATTAGAGAACACTATTAATTAGTTGTTTATTAGCATGCATATCGCTAGCATATTGGCTGTTTATTAGTACTTATAAAGCACATATTAATGCCTTATTTTGCATGAACCTGTTCTAGATCCTTTAACCCTGTACCTAAACACAACTACTACATCAACTACCTTACTATCAATAAGCAGCAATTAGAGTTTATTTAGGTAAAACTCTTAGTTAAGAGTGAATTTGTTTTCCCTAATCTGAAGGGTTACTGAATTTACTAACAAAAGTAATAATGATTTGTTTTAAGAGTTGGGTAAGTTGGACTAGATAGTGAAGGAAAAGCAGCCAACATACTTGACAAATGCTTCGATACTGCTTAAAGGGGTCATATGATGCGATTTCAAGTTTTCCTTTCTCTTTGGAGTGTTAAAGCTCTTGGTGCATAAAGAAGATCTGTAAAGTTGCATAAAGAACTAAAGTCTCAAATCCAAAGAGATATTCTTTAAAAGTTTAAGAGTCAGTCACGCCTACCTAAAGCGGCTCGTTCGAACACGCCCCCACGTGTCTACATCACTGTGTGGGAAGATTTGCATAACGCCGCCCAAATGTTCACGCAAAGAAAGAAGGCGTAACTTTAATTCTTGCTTTTGCCGCCGCTGTCATGTTGTGAAGTCGCTGTGTTTCGTTGTGAAAGCGAAATTACTTTTGTTTGGTCTTCCAAAAGAGGCCACGACTAGAAATCAGTGGTTAAGTTGTATTACAACACCGTTCCAGAACAGTTCAAACCAAATATTCAGAGTGTGCAGCACATTTTATGCAACGCAACCCATAAAAAGACAGTATAAGTCATTATAATCCGTAATTATGTCTCCACTGGATGCAACAAATGCCTCGTTTATAATGGGTTTTAATGTTTTTGTCTCGTCGCGCCGGGACACGGCATCACAGTATGGTGAGGGGCGTAACATTTCCGTCACACGCTTGAGGTATTCAGCCAATCACAACACACTGGATAGCTGGCCAATCAGAGCACACCTCGCTTTTCAGACCGATGAGCTTTGTAAAAATCGACGCGTTTCAGAAAGGCGGGGCATAGAGGAGAAACAATAATGTACAGTATGTGGAAAATAATGTGTTTTTTTAACCTTAAACCGAATAAACACATTTCATTACACCAAATACACAAAATAATGTTCTTTTTAGCAGCATCATATGACCAGTTTAAAAAGCAATAAAAATGCACCCCATGAAGTTGTTTGAGAGACTGCCACGAGTGTACAGAGCAGATACAGTTTTGCCATTGTGAATGTTCTTTTGGTCTCAACGTAGCAAATGCCTAAAATTCAATAGTAGCAGATGTTTCTAGGAAATTGTATGATTTGCATAATGGATATTTTAATATTTAAGTGAATTTGATTAACAAAATAAATGCATATACACAATTTTAAGTAATGTCCCTCTTTTCTAATTAGTGTTATGCCAATTTTAGTTGTGTTTCACTGTGCGATTTTAAACCTTTTTAATATTGAAATATTCTACAGGTAAACTCATCATTAAAATAAGCCATTATGTAATGCAAACTTTACCCATGAATAGGCTACTAATGAGATCAGGTGAATGAGTGAACAGATAACTGACATAAAAAATACAACAAGACATGCACTGCTTCTCAGTTTCACTGCAGTATCAATTGGTATTTGTATTTGTTTTTCACAGATATTAGCCTTATACAAACAGCACAACCCCGGTGCGTCTGCTCAGCCTTGCTGCGCACCTGCAGTCCTCGACCCTCTGTCCATTCTGTACTATGTGGGCAGACAATACAAGGTAAATGATTATTTTTTATAATTTTAATGACTTCTCAGCTTCATGCATAGGATAGATATCCCAGAGAAGCAGAGAAGGCACAAAGAGAGTGTGTTTTTTTCTGCTGAATGAGTCATTTTGTCTTGGCTCTGTTTCTAGGTGGAGCAGTTGTCCAACATGGTGGTGAGGAGCTGCAAATGCAGTTAGAGTTCATCTGACTGCACAGCATTATGTTATCTTCAGAAAGTGCTCCATGGCTCTAACTCTCTCTGGACCATAAGTAAGCAAATGCACGGAGAGATGAACATAAAGTCTCAGTGGGAAGGAAAATCAGGAGCTGAGACAACTGACATGGACAGGAAAAAGGACATTCGGACAAAAGTGGAGGCAAAAGGAAAGAGGAATATCTTTGAAAATCAGACTTTCTCTGCAATGCCCGTCTACAATGGCACACAAAGACATTTCGTTAAATCATTTCATAAAACAAGCTCAATATTAAACCACGTATATGCTTTGTTACCTTCTTTTTTTCCCCCTAATAATTTATTGTGCTGGCTAAGTTCATAATTTGATTGTACCATGAAGGCAGGTGCATAGCATTGCATGCCAAATGTACGTTGAAGATTTATAATGGTGCTGAACCGATAAAGGAAATGATGTCAAAGGAACATTTCATGTGTCAATTAAAGGTAAACACGTAAAAGACAAGTGTTCGCACTAAACGACAGAGGTGAAGACTCATGACGTACAGTATCAGACTTAGAAGAAAGCTAATGGGATTGGCGCATGCGTCAATGAACTGCTTTTTTAATGTGCGCGGGGTGGGTTTTATTGCTGTGCACAGCTGTCCTCTGAAACCTGAACAGGTGTTTCTGTGAACAGGGTCTGAGTGACCAAGAGCAAGAGGAACACTAGAGGAATAGTATTGAATGGCGAACATTTCAAAGCTCTCATGTGCTCCCTAACCACACACAATGCACACTACCGAGTGCCACAGGATCATGTCTGCCTCTTCAGATCCTCCTGTAGTCAGGGTTTGTTAGTTCTCAAAAATATCTACAGCTTTGCTAAAGGAATCTGTTGGTCAATCTCAGCAAAACATGTCCGGGACACATTTCACATATGTGACCCTGGAGCACAAAAGCAGTCTTAAGTCACTGGGGGATACAGTATTTGTAGCAATAGCCAACAATACATTGTATGGGTCAAAATTATACATTTTTCTTTTATGCCAAAAATCATTAGGATATTAATTAAAGATCATGTTCCATGAAGATATTTTGTACATTTCCTACTGTAAATATATCAAAACTTATTTTTTGATTAGGAATATGCATTGCTAAGAACTTCATCTGGACAACTTTAAAGATGATTTTCTCAATATTTGGATTTTTTTGCACCCTCAGATTCCAGATTTTCAAATAGTTGTATCTTGGCCAAATATTGTCATATCCTATCAAACCATACATCAATAGAAAGCTTATTAATTCAGCTTTCAGAGGATGTATAAATCTCAATTTAAAAAAATTGACCCTTCTGGCTCGTTTTCTGGTCCAGGGTCATATTTATGAAATACAATTATTTCACACAAAGAAGGTAAATCTTATTTTTAAGGCCCATTAAAATTATTTGGATTGTGTGACTTCCTTGACCAACTTGTAATGCATCTAGTGAATTCATTTATCATTGTTTTGCAGTAAATGGAAAGACAGTACAACAAATTCATACATGATCTGTAAATACTTATATTAAATTATTAAATTAAAGTAATGTATCATTTTTATTACGCTAAAAAGGATATACTGAATGTGTGAATCTGGTCCTAAAAACAGGCTTAGTTTTCTTGCAAAAAACACTTTCCTATTTTTTTTTTCTGCTGGTTTTGAGGTGAAATTTCAACCATGTTTTTGCAAGTGATGTGTTTGTGTTAGTGAGTCTGTATCTATGCGTGTGTGTGTTGGCCTCGCGCTGACATCTGTATGAGGAACATGTGTATATTTATAGAGACTCCATGTTTTTCTCTGCCCTGGTAGACTTCGGTGGTGTTGAGTGATGAGAATTGTGTTCTGTGTGTTAGCTGAAAGACAGCACGGCTGAGAATACACTGTTTGCAAAATGAACGCAGTGTCACTTCACTGAAGAATATTGGCTTGTTAAAACTACAGTCCTTTGTACATACTGTCCTCTTTGTTATATTTTGACCTTTTTAAACTGCAAGTGTTTTAAATCGCTACAGAAGTCATTTGACAAACATTTCACATTCATGCCGTGTTTTATTATATAATTGCATTTCCTTTTTTGCACTTATTTTATGCCATTGTGACACATGAATTGTTTCAATAAACAAAACTCACAATTCAGTCCACAATATCTAACAGAACGACAGATTGTAATGCACAAATACAGAACTGTGATATAATCGTTCATTATCTTTACTGTAGTACAGTAAAGAATCCTGTCCAAGAGTTGAGTAGGGGAGAACAAGGAGTGTTGTAACACATTTTGCTATATAAGATTTCCACATTTACCTCTACAAAGCAGTTTTACAAAAACATATTTTAAAGTAGTTTAGAAGTCTACATAAGTTGTATAAATTAGTGTTAAATACAAGTAATGGGGTCACAGCTCCTTTTCTACAGCAAATGGTGCTTTCAAAACAACTAAGTTAGCTTAAAAAAATAAAAAAAATAAAAAAAAAAAATATATATATATTTTTTTTTTTTTATATATATATATATATATAAAAAGTTAAATATTAATAAATATAATGGCAGGAAAAGATCATGTCTTCACATCAACATGTTCTTCTCTAATACATTTTTAATGTTGAATGTTTTAAAGGGGTCATGACATGGCAAATCCAATTTTCCATGATCTTTTGACATACAGCTCTGGAAAAAAATTAAGAGACCGCCGCAAAATGATCAGTTTCTCTGTACTGGTCTTACGCTTTACAGGTGTGTGTTTGAATAAAATGAAAATTTTTGTTTTATTCTATAAACTACTGACAACATTTCTCTCAAATTCCAAATAAACGTGTTGTCATTTAGAGAGCAGTATTTTTTTTGCAGAAAATGACGACTGGTCAAAATAACAAAACAAAATGCAGTGGTTTCAGACCTCAAATAATGCTAAATAATGAATAAAGTTCATAATTCATTTTTAAACAACAGTTCAAAAATCAATATTTGGTGGAATAAGCCTGATTCCCTTTCATGGGAACTTCGAACTGCGTCCTCTAGGGGTCGCTATGGGGGAACGCCTCGTTGTGACCCGTGTCTGAAGCATACGTTGAAAAAACACCAACAACATGTTGGCCGGCGACAGCCATGACGTCACTACCGGTGCAACTATAGTATAAATAGGCGCCGGGAGCTACACATCATTCTCTTCTTCGTCTTCATTGACTGTTTTGTTTGAAGCGTGCATTTCTGTGGTAAGAGCGATCTCTATTTATCTCATTATGGCGAGCACTAGCAAAGCATTTAAGGATGTGTGCATCCGTGTTGACATTGTTTAACATCTGATGACACACACAATCTATGCGTTGTTTGTTTGGGCAAAGAGCACGCACGCGATGCCTCCGAGGGGGCAATCAGCGTGCACTGCGAGCGTTTTTTCCGGGAAAAAAAAATAAAAAAAGCTCCGCTCTCGTTTGTCTCCCTTTTTTCTTTTTTTTTTTTCGAGGAAAGAGGGACAGCCATCTGCTTCCCGCGATTCAGGACCCGCCGCTGCTGAGGCACGGAAGGGAATGAGCTCGTGGGGATCACAGGTGGATCTGGCCGATGAGTTTGAAGGGGGTTTCCCTTTCGCGATCGTCGGCTGTGCACGAGAGTGAGCCGCTGGAGGATGATGTTATTTCATTAACATTGTCTGATTCAGGGGCCATTGCTCTGCTGGGATCAGCCCAGCAAAAGCAGGAAATGTCTGAGGAGGGCAAAAAAAGCTGAGGCTGAGCCTTCCCAATCCTCCTGCCCTGCGTATGATGAGCTTTTGGAAATGATGGATTGCGCCACGGCGAGGCTTTACTTGATAGTGACGTCGCGAAATATCTCGATGAACGTTATTTTTCTGGCCATAACCCTCCAGCTCAGGTGAGCCTTCCTTTCTTCCTGTTTTTTCATATAAAGATTGAGAAGGAATGGAAGAGGCCGTTTTTTCCTCACGCATCCATAGATTCCAGCATACAAGTTATGCCAACAACGAGGCGATGCGCAAAGCGGTTATGAGAAGATGCCCCTATAGAGAGACGCTAGCCAGCTATCTCTCTATGGGTGAGACGTCCTCTAAGACTCCCCTCCTTGACATCTCACTCGGATGCCAGGGCATACGCAGCAGCAGCTGGTCGGGCTGTCGCTTCATTGCACACGATGGTGATGCTCCAAGCAGATCAGGCTGACCGGCTGAAAGACCGGGATAGAAGTCCAGGTCTGAGCCCGAGCAACCCAGGGGTCCAAGCCCGTCTCGGTTTTGAGGATCAGAGTCTGGCTCAGAAGGCTAGTGTCAAGGCTCGCGCTCCTCCCCTGGGTAGGGGTAGGAAGTATCACGGGTCAAAGGAAGGTGAGTAAAAGACCTAAGGGATGTGATCCAGACAGGGCGTCAGTGCTTTTGTCCGGATCAGAGTGATACCTCAGTATCTACTAATTTCCTTCGGGGGTCTTACATCTGCCCTTATCTTCACCTTCCTAATTCCCCTGTAACCACCATCTCCCCACCTGACCGAGGTTAGGTGGAAGCATCCTGCATAACAGTCTCCTTCTGGACCTATTATGTTTTGGTTGGTTCATGGCTTCATTGTGACCATCTTACTGATGGTCCGGTCTAGATGCTTCTTCAGACAGAGCTCCGACGCGGGAACCATGGTGGGTGAGTACGATCTATGTCTAATATATGGATATATGAATATATATGTGTATCTAAAGAAACTGGTGGTTGTGTGTTAACCTCTGCTAGCTTCTTTGCAGTGTTTCCCGGGACCTGTGTGTTTCTGTCATTTTCTAGGGTAGGTCCTCGATGGGCACCCCCTCTGCTGGGTTCAGAAACCGGGTGCTCGACTTGCAGTGCTTATTTCAATCGTCGATATATGTCCAGACGGTAAGTAAAGACGGTTTTCGGCTTCATACTTCCTGGATCATGCGGCCATAACACAGGCTTCTGCGGGAGCTTCGTGTCATCAGCCCACGGGCGAATCAATGCAAATAATTCCTGGGAAGGTCCGGGATGGGGTTACGCTTTCATGGTACCATGACTGTCTACCGCGTATCTGGGTACACTGAGGGGTTTCCCGATGAACAGGATATCCCTTTTGTTGAGCACTCGAGCGGGAGGCATAGGTGGCATTAGAGACCTTTTTTGTCCTGTGTAAATTGCTGTTCGGGCAGTGCGCCCCTTCTTGAGGGTTGTTTGAGCTGCCTTCCAGTTTGGCCCAGTACTGACGGGTATCTGTAACATTATGCTTGGACAAAAATCTAAATAGTGCAGCAAGTAAGCTTTGCACACTTTTCTCAAATCCACATAAGTGGTAAGCGTGCACGTTATGGCTTGCGCACTTTCTAAAATCCAAATAGTTGGTAAGTGTGCACGTTATGCTTTGCTCACTTTTCTAAAATCCACATAAGTGGTAAGTGTGCACGTTATACTTTACCCACTTTTCTAAAATCCGGTTGGTAAAAGGTTATTGCGTTATTGACTCATTACATTTTTCTGAGTGGTTAGACACGTCCTTGGGGCTACAATCAACTGGTGTCTCTGTCGACACACTCTGGAGCACGCTCCCTCACCGTAGGTGAGGGTTATTGTGAGTATGGGTTTCTTTCGAGCGTTAATCCTCCGAGGAGTAGGATCCTCGCACAGGGATGCACGCCCCCCGCTGGTAGTATTGAGCAGTGCTCCCCTTTATCAAATGGTTGCCTATGAGCACGCTACTCCTTTTCTGAATTTGGAGTTCTCCTCTCACATGAGGAGTTTGAGTTCTCTGTTTTTCCAGAGCACTTGGAACCAGCAGCATCAGGCGAATTAGCTTCCTCTGCCTCTCTGATGTGCTGTGTTTGGATAGCTTGCAGTATGCTTACCCTTCTGATTTTACAATCATGCTGCAGGTCGAGCCCACTCTCGGGAGAGCTGGGTTTGTGCTCCCTAAGTCTAGGTAAACTACTGCTAGCCGTTCCAGCATTGGAACATGCTGTAGGTCGAGCCCCCTTCTCGGATTGAGAACTAGGTGTGTTGTTCCCAAAGCTAAGTAAATTATTGCTAACTGTTCCAGCATTGGAACATGCTGCAGGCCAAGCCCCCTTCTCGATTGAGAACTGGATGTGTTGCTCCCACAGCTAAGTAAATTATTGCTAGCTGTTCCAGCAGTGGAACATGCAGTAGGTTGAGCTCCCCTCTCATTTGAGAGCTGGGCGTTTGCCCCCCTCAGCTAGAGATTTACTGCTAGCCAATCCAGCATTATAGCCTTAGACATAGCGTTTGGGGCTACGATATGGTTATATCTAATGGGCTGTCTTTTCAGTGGGGACACGGAGAACCCACAAAGGTGGTAAGTGTGCACGTTATGCTTTGCGCCCTTTCTAAAATCCACGTAGCTGATAAGTGTGCACGTTATGCTTTGCGCACTTTCTAAAATCCACATAAGGGGTAAGTGTGCACGTTATGCTTTGCCCACTTTGCTAAAAATCCTGTATGGTAAGAGCTACACGCAAAGACTTCGTGCTCTTTTTGAGTGGTTTAAAACCCCGGTTCCGCCTTGGGCACCACTCCACTTATGTATCCTCTGGATACCTACTTAATAGGGTTTTGCTACTAAGGGTCTGTTGAGACAGGTCCTTCAGCACATACAAAGAGAAACATGCATTAGCCCCTGTGTGACAGGCCAAGACTAATATGACTCTAGGCTCTTGGTCGTATTCCCTTAAAATAATCTATTCCTGATTCCAAGCCTTGAACTCTACCCCAGGCCCAGGAGTCTGGCCCTAACAGGTAAGTATTTTGGGGTAGGTAGCCTAGGCCTTTGGCCGTAGGGAAAAACGTCACTGACAGCCGTCTAACGTCACAGGGGCGACTCCCATAGCAGTATGGTAGAGTTGGTACTTAGTGCTCACCATGGTTTCTGGCATGCATGGCGGCGTGGGTATACTGTTCCCCATTGCGACCCCTATAGGATGCAGTTCGAAGTTCCCATGAAGGGAACGTCTCAGGTTACTTAGGTAACCATGGTTCCTGGAGTAGGGAACGAGACACGCGTCCTCTAGGTTTCTTGCCATGCAACGGACGCAGCTTCAGATGAAGAAGTAACGATGTGTAGCTCCCGGCCTATGTATTAATATAGTCGCACCGGAGTAGTGAAGTCAGGGTTGTACCGGGCCAACGAATTGGTGTGTTTCAATGATGCTTCAGACAAGGGTCACGACAGGCGTTACCCCTAACAACCCTAGAGGACGCAGTGTCTCGGCCTACTACAGGGAAAACATGGTTCCATAAGTAACCTGAACGTTTTCAGGTCGTAATCTGTTATCGTTTTTTTTGTTTTTTTGTGATTTTTCTATTCTCCACCAGTCTTTCACATTGCTGTTGGGTGACTTTATGCCACTCCTTGAGCAAAAAAACCAAGCAGCTCGACTTTGTTTGATGGATTGTGACCATCGCTCTCTTGATCGCATTCCAGAGGTTTTCATTGTGGTTCAGGTCTGGAGATTGACCTGGCATTGTCCTGCTAGAAAAAACAATCCTCAGAGTTAGGGAACATTGTCAGAGCAGAAGGAAGCAAGTTTTCTTCCAGGACAACCTTGTACGTAGCTTGATTCATGAGCCCTTCACAAAGACGAATGTGCCCAATTAAAGCTTTGCTGAAGCACCCCCAGATCTTCACTGATCCTCCACTAAATCTCACAGTGGGTGCGAGACGCTGTGGCTTGTTGGCCTCTCCAGTTATGCCCTTCACTCGCTAACTTCCCTCCGTCTCGTTTACTTGGATGTACATCATTGATTGCGTTGCATGAGTGCCCACTACTGGCGGAAACCTTGGAATGGGCTGAATTGGAACGTTCTAAGCCCTTGATCACTTAGAATCCACTATGGAGTTGGTTTATTGTTTACATTTTTCCCCTTACGAATTTGTTTGGTGCAGCATTCTATATGTATATAGGTATGCTTGGGCTGTTATAAATGTAAAAAAAAAAGTAGATATTATAGAGTTGTTTGGGGTGGGGATAAATTAAACGCGATCTGCTTTGACGTCATAGTCGTGTTGCATTGGGGTCTATAGAGCGGCCTGAAGTGTGCATATGAAGCAGACTCACTCCCTCGGTCAAAATCAAGGGGTCGAGGGTATGTCCATATAAACTTCCCTCATCCACTTGACGAAGTGGAATGCTTTCCCGAGGGGAAGTGCTTAGGGAAGTTCGCGAGTCCGTGTCTAAAAGTGAACTGGAACACAGCCCAGGTGTTGGGCAAAGCTGAAAAACTCATCAGAAGAGGTCCAGTCCTCAGGCTGGCTCTTCTTTGCTTCTCATTGATGAAGGGATTTTTTTTTAGCTTAGCTCTGCCCCTAGGAGCCTGTTTTGAACCGTCCTCACTGTGCACTTCACCCCAGCTGCCGTTTGCCATTATTTTTGTAGGCCACTTGATGTAATCCTACAGTTGTTAAAGGGTTAGTTCATCCAAAATACAATTAGGTCATTTAAGTACTCACCTCATGTCGTTCCAAACCCGTAAGATCTTCGTTCATCTTGAGAACACAAATTAAGATTTTTTTGATGGAATCTGAGATCTTTCTGACCCTCCATAGACAGCAAAGTAACTACCACGTTCAAGGCCCAGAAACGTACCAAGAACATCGACAAATAATCCATGTGACGTCAGTGGTTCAACCGTAATTAAAAACATTTTGTGCACAAAACCCCCCCCCAAAAATAACTACTTTATTCGACAATTATTCTCCCCCGAGTTACTATCTACCGGCATTATTTTGGTTTTCTTTGCGCACAAAATGTATTCTCGTAGCTTTGTAAAATTACGGTTGAACCACGGATGTCACATGGACCATTTTAACGATGTTCTTACTATGTTTCTGTGCCTTGACTGTGGTAGTACCCTTGAGGGTCAGAAAGCTCTGGAGTTTCATCAAAAATATCTTAATTTGTATAAATAAATTTATATTTATATAAATGTATACTTAATATCTTAAAACCCTCAGATGGGGTAGGTCCTGACCAGTGTTGGGGAGAGTTACTTTTAAAAGTAATGCATTACAATATTGCATTACTCCATAAAAAAAGTAACTAAGTAAGTTACTTAGTTACTTTTTATGGAAAGTAATGCGTTACGTTACTTTTGCGTTACTTTTTAAATCTGGACAGGGCTTGCTTGTTTGTTTTTAAAATAAAAAAAAGTTATATTTTTGGCAAATATAAAAGGCTTTTCACACCAAAAGTGAAATGAATAGCCTCAGGCTGAAGGAAATGTGAATTAACTTCTGTACAGTAGAATGCAGAAGAAGAAGTTTCAACACACTTCAGCAATAAAAAAAAATAGACAAATGTTGTCTAGAGTAATTTGTGCTTATTAGTACGGTTGAACTGGATCATCGAAGGTCAGATGCAAAGACATTGGTTAATAGAATGGGATTAAATACATAAAGGATATTTGTGTTGTTTAACATTAATTATTGCAGGTTTGCGTCATATTCTGAGTTGTATTATTTTTATTCATTTTGAGGAATACTGAATCTGTGTGTTTTTTTTTGTGAGTGAGATGAATGAAAGCATATTCATATTTATTTTAGAACTAAAGTAACATCTTCTAATTTCTCTCAACATGGGGACAGGAGAGCTGTCAATCACTAAATTGGGGGGGGGGGGGGAGTAACTGCGTACATTATTTGAAAAAAGTAAACTCAGATATTCTCTTGTAAATTAAAAAGTAATGCGTTACTTTACTAGTTACTTGAAAAAAGTAATCTGATTACGTAACTTGTAATGCGTTACCCCAACACTGGTTTTGAATCCACATGATTTCTGCCTATGATCACAATTATTAGCGCGAGGTAAGATTTACCAGTATTTTTCCACTAAAATGTCAAAAACTGTTTCAGTAAAATGGCGGTTATGAATAATAATGGAATAACTAATTATTTTATTATTTTCATTAATTTCAGTGTTTCCCAAACACATTCATGGCTTGATGAAATGACTGAGCCAGTCATTAATCGGTTCGTTAGAAGCTCCGGTTGCAATAGAAACAGTCAGCATTCTGAGGGGAGAACCACCCGCGATATTTGTTTTTAGAAATACGAATTGTAGTGCACTAGGACTGCAATGATGCATGGCTCATCTAGCCTGAAAAATACGTTTTTTAACGCTATTTGAGCAAAAGAAACAACATTTATGATACTGTTGTTGTCAGATTTCTTTGGTGATTTTAAATATGAAATTTAATCGTAAGCTTGGTGAGTTTTGGAGAATTTGATGTTTCCCGATTCAAAGAGTTAGGAGCTGCACTTGCATGACTGAAATAGCTGCCAGAGAGGCGTCAAAGATGGCCTCCGAGTGAAATGACTTACCTTAAAGCGACACTGCCATAGACTTCCAATGGAAACCGAGAATTAATTGGGGCAAACAATAGTTTCAAACACTGAATAGTTTCAGAGCTAAACCCCAATAATTTCAGTGTTTCCAAAGCACACGCTCTCAAGTTGAAAAACGTTTTTTTTCTAAGCACATCTATCTGTTGGTGTGTGTGTGTGGTGATGTATAACATTATAGTGAACCTCAAGGAACATATTAAAATAATTAAAAGAAAATCCAGGTCATGGCCTCTTTAATGCTAACTCTATGGTCCTTCGTGGTTTTCTTTTGTTGTTGTTTCTTTTAATTTTGTCCTTTCTCCACTTCCCTCTGGAAATTACTGACATGTGGTTGCTCAGGCTTTGGAAACGACTGATGCGTGTCCAGACCCGCTCTTAAAACTTGCAGTGATGACTCCATGGAAAAGTTCACGAATACACACACTGGCGAGCAGCACACTACAACATCCACGCAAGCCTTTGCATTAGGTGTAGACAGATTGCAATGGCCAAAAGCTTCGATCATCTACTACACTGTTTTGTTCACAAACATTCTAACATTTTTGCATACTCTTGTCATCAAACTCTGGCTCTGAGGCATCCTCACACGAATGCTTCTCTCCAAACATCATTGTTTCATTGCCACCCCTTGAGGTTTTTAACAAGCACGCATTAACCAAACTATTAGTTTCTGTCTTTGCCAAGGCACAAAATGTGCTGGCAGAGCCCAAAGGAGCTTTGAAAATAGTCAACATGAAATCAAAATTGACCCTATTGCAACACTTTCATAAGGAATCTTTACTTTTTTATCCTACACCACTGAAATGCCACTTTAAGGATCTATTTTCTCTCGCAATTGCAAGTTTACATTTCACAATTCTGACTTTTTTTTCTCAAAATTGTGAAATAAACTTGCAATTGCGAGTTATAAAATCAGAGTTGAGAATTGCACAATAAATGACTTTATTTCCCAGAATTGCTTGTTTATATCTCACAGTTGTGAGTTTCTATCACACAATTCTGACTTTATAAAAAAAAAAGTCAAACGACATTAAAAAACTGTTATTTTAGTATACTCTATTATTTTTAGTTTAAGTCAAGTACCATTGGCTCTCGTGTGTTTTGGGACCAATTGCGACATACCAAAGTTAGTATTAATATTTTTGAAAGATGTTACCCTTGAAACTATCCTGCTCCATTTGCTTAATTAATTTGCTTTAAAAAATTGCTGAATTAATTGCACATGCTCTCTTCCACAGTCCCACTGATGATAAACTAGAGTGGCGTGGTTGTTAAATGTCATGTAAATCTTTCAGGGTGCTAATATAAGAGCCCCAGTGGGCAGATAAAGCCGCAACATTCTGTGTTCTCAAACAAGCTTCATTCAACAGCTGCACTGGAATCGACAGCTTCAGGGGAATTTATATACACTGTGAATTCTCCTCAAGTTTTAAGCCATTGTTCCCACTCTGACATGTGAAGTGGTTACGCTCCATGTTTCTGCTTGTAAAACAAACATGACGTCTGTCATCTGAAACACTCATACATGCACAGATGGCGTGTTCCAGCGGTGTTATAGCTCTTTGATGAGGTCAGATTGAAGCCAAAGCAGGTGTTCTATCTACCATGTAATGAATTTCTTAAAGGGGCCATGACATGGATTTAAAAAAATTTTTTTTAATGTTTTTTGAGATTCACTTATAATTTAAAAAAGTGTTTTTTTTGTTGTTGTTTTGCACAAAAACATGAAAAACGATTATTTTAAACCTCTTTCGGACCTTTGTATGAAATTATCAGTTTTTAGGGAAGGTTTTAAAGGGACAGTTCACCCAAAACTGAACAGTTTGGTCATCATCTACTCTCTCGTGTTGTTCCAAACCTGTACGAGATTCTGTCTTACACTAAACTAAAAGAAGATATTTTTTAAATTGTTGGTAACCAAACAGTTGACGGTAACCACTAGGGATGCCTCACTTCTCAAAATATATATTAAACCGTTCGGTACGAATCCAAGTTCAATACGCGGGGGTTGATAATTTGTGTTTCCCCTTCAGGAACTCGAGCTGCGTGGAGTCGCTTTGGGAACGCCCCTTGCGTGACCGCGTTCTGAAGCACGTGTCAACTCCGTCCAATGGAGCAGCGAGACGTCAAGAGCAAGGTGACGTAAGCACCAGAAAGCATAAAAACCCATCCAGCCGGGCGCCACCCAGCTTCTGCCCTTCAGCAGTGCTCTGTGTATGTGTCAGTCTATTTACTGTTGTCTGTCCGCACAAGCACTCATATATATAAAACAATGAGAAAGTCTATGGCGAGCGAACGGCATTACAAACGCTGTGTTTCTCCCTGCCCACTATATCTGGCGGCGGGGGATACACACAATCTTTGTGTTGTTTGTTTGGGAGCGGAGCATACACGGTCAGCTTTCGAGCAGCTGATTGTCATCACTGCGAGCTCTCGCTGCGCACGCTCCGCTCTCGCCTGGCTGCGTTTGATGACAGCGGCCAGGCTCACGATCCCGCTGTTGCCGAGGCACAGCGCAGACTGTTGTCGCGGGGATCGCGGGTGGATTTAGCGGAGGGATCCGAGACGGGCTCGTCCTTTTCTCGGTCCTCACCCGCTAGATCCGCGGCTCTCTCTCTCGCGACCCCCCCCCGCGAGAGAGAAAGAGCCAGACGCTTCATCTATCTTCTAGGAGGTGGATGTGATGAGTGTCGAGGCAGAGGAGACTGTGGACTCGCCACCACAGGCCCTCGCGTATGAGGTGTGATTCGTGATTATGGAGGGTGTTTCGCGCCAAAAATAAAATAAAATATCAAATACAATATCGTTGGCATGCTAGCAACAGACGTCGTCCTAAAAAAAATTAGACGAGCAGGTTCTGAATCCAGATCACAGCCTTCACGACGGGGGCTCTTCCGTTGTTCCCGATCTCCATGCTGAGGTGCCAAGATCATGGGAGAAACCGTACTCATCCCGTATTACAGCCCCACAGTCTCAAATTATTCAAAGAACATCGTGGGGCTGAATGATAAGGTATATGGGGCGATGCCAATGGTGGAGCAAACGCTTGCGAGCTATCTCTCCCCATCCCCAGCATCGTCCCTGAAGGCCCCGAAGATTCCCACCAGGCCCGTTAGGCTTACATCGAGTCTGGTTGGGAAAGCTTATATGGCGGTAAGTCAGGCTGGCGCATGTTTGCACACCATGGTGGTGTTACAAGCCTACCAGGCTGACCTGCTCAGGGGTGGAGCTGCTGAGCAGGAGCAGCCCAAGCCATCAAGCTCCTCATATCGCCAGTCTCAAAAACAGAGTGTTGCAACCCGCACCCCTCCACAGAAAGATCGGGGGTCGGGGCGATGCTCTCAGTTGGGGTCTTCTAGACCGAAAACGGATTTGCGGACCATTATTTTGTCTAAGAGGACCTCCCCCCCGGCCCCCCCCCCGGAAATGGTCCTACCATTGTCAGGTCCCTGAGGGAAGCCCACCTGGCGAGGAAAGGATAACACCTCAGTATACGGTGCCCAATCCTCCACAGTGCCCTCACGGAGGATATTGATACCCCTGCCACCCTCGGTGCTTCAGGGATCAGTGAGCTCCGACGAGCGAACAATCCCAGCTGCCCCCCCCCCCCCCCCCCCAAACCCCCCCCCCCCCCCCCTCCCCTGCAACGGTACGGGCACGGGACGAGCTCGCCCTCAAATGAGGGTGCTACAGCAGTTAGGTCGGTTGTTCCTTCAGTGCCCTCATGGAGGTTCATTGATACCCCTGCCATCTCGGTGCTTCAGGGCTCAGTGAGCTACGACGAGCGAAATTCCCAGCTGCCGCACGGCAACAGTACGGCACAGGAGAGCTCGCCCCCTCAAGTGAGGGTGCTACAGCGGTCGGGTCGGTTGTTCCTTCAGTGCCCTCATGGGGGTTCATTGATACCCCTGCCACCTCTGTGATTCAGGGCTCAGTGAGCTCCGACGAGAGAAATTCCCAGCTGCCGCCCGGCAACGGTACGGCAAGGGAGAGAGCTCGCCCCATCAAGTGAGGGTGCTACAGCAGTCAGGCCGGTCGTTCCCTGCCGGTCATCCGCTTCAGGGCACCGAACTGGATCCTCTAATAACACCAGAGGCCAGCCTCAAGAGGCTGGTTACCTTAGTAGATTTTCTGGTAGCGTGGAAAATTCTACCAAATATCTCAAAATGGGTCATGCAGATTGTAGAGAAAGGTTACAGAACCCAGTTCGGTTCTCGTCTGCCTCTTTACTCTAGTTTCAACGGGGTCATCCCCACACTAGTGGGTCCTGAGCAGGCTCTGGTAATAGAACAAGAAGTAGATACTCTCTTGAGGAAGGGGGCCATAGAACGTGTTCCTTCTCTCTCTCGAGAGAGCGTCCGGGTTCTAAAGCCGTTACTTCATCGTTCCGAAGAAGAATTGGGGGGTGCGACCTCAGTGCCTCAGGGCTCAGTGAGCTCCGACGACTGAAATTCCAAGCTGCCGCCCGGCAAAGGTACGGCACGGGAGAGCTCGCCCCCTCAAAGTGAGGGTGCTACAGCACATAGGGTCGAGGTATTCCCTCAGTGGCCCTCTGGAAGTTAGTGATACCACTGCGACCTTGGTGCTTCAGGGCTCAGTGAGATCCGACGAGCGAAATTCCCAGCTGCCGCCCGGCAACGGTACGGCACGGGAGAGCTCGCCCCCTCAAGTGAAGAGGCTACAGCAGTCAGGTCGGTCGTTCCATGCCGGTCATCCGCTTCAGGGCACCGAACTGGGGGGTGGGGGCCTTTTTTTTTTCCCCTTCTAATAATACCAGACGCCAGCCTCGAGAGGTGGGGGGATGGGGGTTGTTTTTGCCGTTAGTAGATTTTCTGGTAGCGTTGGAAACTTATACAAAATAACTCAAAAATGGGTCCTGCGTACTGTAGAAAGAGGCTACGGAATCCAGTTCAGTTCTCGTCTGCCTCGTTTCAACGGGTCATCCCCACACTAGTGGGCCCCGAGCAGGCTCTGGTAATGGAACAAGAAGTAGATACTATCTTGAGGAAGGGGGCCATAGAACGTGTTCCTCCTCTCTCTCGAGAGAGAGCGTCCGGGTTCTACAGCCGTTACTTCATCGTTCCGAAGAAGGATGGGGGGGTTGCGTCGGATCTTAGATCTCCGTCTTCTGAAACACCCGGCCCCGTGGGGGCCCTAGCCAAAGATAGATCTCAGAGGAGTGTGTGGGGGGGGGAAAACGCTTATTTCCATGGTTCCATCCTCCCTCAACACTGGAAGTTCCTGAGGGTTGCTTTCGGGGGCGAAGCATACCAATATAGAGTTTTTCCCTTCGGCCCGTCACTCTCACCCCACACTTTCACAAAGAGTGTGGACGCAGCTCTGGCTCCTTTGCGACTCCAAGGCATCCGCATACTAAATTATATCGACGATTGGTTAACACTAGCTCAATCGGAGCAGATGGCGGCTCGGTATCGAGAGTCGTCCTCGCCATACGAGAGAGCTGGGGTTAAGACTAAATGCCACGAAGAGTGTTCTTTCTCCACTACAGAGAACAACTTATTTAGGCGTGGTGTGGGACTCAACTCGATGCAGGCACGTCTGTCTCCTGCACAGTTTGAGTCGATCCTCACTGCTGTCGCGAGAGTGAGAGAAGGCCAGTCACTCACTGTCAAACAGTTTCTGAGGCTGTTGGGCCTGATGGCAGCGGCGTCCAACGTGATACCTTTTGGCCTGCTGTACATGAGACCCTTGCAGTGGTGGCTCAGAACCAAAGGATTTTCCCTGAGGGGGAATCCGCTTTGCATGATCAAGGTCACGCGGCGATGCTTACGTGCCTCAGACATGTGGAAGAAACGTTGGTTCCAAATTCAAGACCCGATGTTAGGGGCTCCTTGTCGTCACATAACGCTAATGATGGATGCCTCTCTCACGGGATGGGGAGCGGTCATGAGTGGCCGCTCTGCCCAGGGTCTGTGGGAAGGCCATCATCTCTTTTGGCACATCAACTGCCGGGGAATGCTGGCCGTGTTTCGAGCTCTGACACACTTCCTTCCAGACCTAAGGGGGCATCATGCGTTTGTCCACACAGACAACACATCGGTGGTCTCCTACATCAATCGCCGGAGTTATGGAAGCTGTGGGCATGACCCCTGAGGGGGCACAGCTCCTAGCATCTGGTCTCTCAGCTGAGGTTGTGGAGACTATACTCCAGTCCAGAGCTCCCACCACTAGGAAACAGTATGCCTTGAGGTGGAAACTTTTCGCTTCATGGTGCGGACAGTGACTACAGGACCCAGACAACTGCCCAATTGGTACAGTTCTGGAGTTTCTGCAGGAGCGATTCTCCGCAGGGTTATCTCCCTCCACTCTGAAGGTATATGTGGCGGCCTTAGCTGCTTACCACGCCCTTCTGGGTGGTCAATCATTGGGAAGACACCCACTTGCCACTCGTTTCCTCCGTGGCACCCTGAGGCTGAGGCCGGTACAGCGCACCAAGGTGCCCTCATGAGACCTGGCTGTGGTTCATGGACTTTCTTCCCCCCCCCTTCCCTTACTCCGCCCACACCCCCCACCCCCATCCCCCCCCCCACCAGTCTTTCTCATTTTTTCTACCCCTTATTTCATTTTTTTTCTCTTATTTTTTGTTTTTTTTGGGCTATGCAATTGCCCCACTTGAACACATGAAGAGTTCCGTGTCCAACACGTTGCTTCACCGCCCGCCTTACAAGACCATATTTCTCCTCGCTATTTCCTCACTAGAAAGGATCGGGGATCTTCAGGCACTCTCTGTTTCATGCCTGGAGTTCGCTCCAGTCATGGTTAGGGCATTCCTTTACCCGCCAGCTCGCGCTTCCCCAGGGTATGTATCCCCTCAGGTGTTCCCCCTCCACTCCTCCCACCGTCTTTCGTCGCCTCGTACTTCAACGGCATTCTGTCCTTCCTCAGTACCGGACGTAGGGACAAGAAAGCCGAACGGAATCATACGCTTGTCCAGTCTCTCCCTCTCCAGACGCACTCCCACTCGGCACGCTTCGAAACCACACCGACGCTGACCCCCGTGAGCGAAGGAGATCCGCTTTTGTATTTGTTTTGGTGCCAAGAAGCAGGACCTCGCGATCGGGCCGACCCACAGCCACGACTAGGGTAGGTGCCCCCGCCACGCTGGCCTTCGGGCACCACTCTCCACTGGCTACCGAGGCATCGCGAAGCGCGACCCTCCCCTATCATCACCTATGGGGGCTCAAGCACTTGCTAAGATCAACCCGACGAAAAGGAGTAAGCCGCGGCCTCAGGTCTTTCAGTTGGTGTTGGCCTTGCACGCCGAATTTGTGATTGTGGCGGGTCTGGTCATCTCCCACACAACTTATGTCAGCTTTTCAACTAGACTGGCTTCTACCCCAGCGTTCACAGTTCGTCTCTTAAGTCGCAGGTGTCTCATAGGACACACACAGGAGGCAGGGCTTGGTAGTATGGGGCAGTGGGTATTATCGCTTCCCAAAGGACTCGGACGCAGCTAGAGTCCTGAAGGGAACGTCTTAGGTTACGTAGTAACCTGGTCCCGAGGGAACGAAACGATTTGGTCTCTTTGCCATCAGACTCCCTGAATCCTGCAGGCGTACTTCACGAAGCTGGTTTGCGCCCGGCGGGATGTGCTTTTATGCTTTCTGGTGCGTACGTCACCCTGCTCGTGACGTCTCGCTGCTCCATTGGACGGATTTGACACGTGCTTCAGAACGCGGTCACGCAAGGGCTGTTCCCAAAGCGACTCGACGCAGCGTCTCGTTCCCTCGGGGAACCATGGTTACATTAGTAACAGAGAGACGTTTTTAGGTTGCATTAAAATAATTCTGTGTGTTTTCTTTCTCTCTGAACTGGCTCTGTTTGTGTGTCCACGAGTCTCCCCGCTTCAACCTGGTCTCATGGCAAAAACGTACCCGGGGGCACATTTTCGCGAGACGCGAAATACGTACCAATAAGTACATATCACTGCAGTTTCCAAAAGAAATGAACACTAGAGGCAGTAAAACTCCAACACCTTTTATTCCTTTCACACACATTTACAGAGTTTCGATTAATAAAGCGTAATTTTTGCACAATTACTTGAAGAATATCATGTTACGACTTCAAAACAATTTTAATATGCTTGGAGATTTGAAAACGGATGCTTTTGAACGTTAGCACCGCACATATCCAGCTTCATATCAATGGGTTTTCATCGACAGTAGGTTTGTTCGGTAGCTCACGGAGTACGGAGACGTACTTGAGAGGCGAGGAGCTCCGGTTTGAATCCCGTGTAACTACGGTTCGACAAAACGGTTCAAATCTGCATATAAGTAAGTTCAAATGACACGGTTGCATCAACAAATGCGTTTTTATATCAGTTTTGCATTTGTTAACACTATCGGGTAGGTTTAGGATTGGGTTTGGTGTAGGGCGTATTTCCAACACGATAGAGCATTAACTTTTAGCGACAGTCCCCGGATATTTGAATTCTGAACCGCTGCAATACGTAGCTGAAGCAACGTAATAAAAACACAGCAATACGTACCTATATCAACGTAATAAAAATGTGCCAGGGTTCACGTATTGAACCTGTGTTTTAGCGCCACTCAGTGGACATTTCTCTTTGAAACTGCGGCGAAACGTGCAGTAAGGTACGTAAAAACGGTGTTGCAGAAAAGCACCCAGAGGTACGAATTTTTATGGGACTGGGTTGTTTATAACGTGCATTTGAAAAAGCAACACACATCAAACATCTTCCCTTGTAATGACTTGTAATGAGAAGCGTTTCTAAACCTGCTGTTCAACAAAACAGAATGTTTTTACTCCACAACATCAGTCGAATATTTGAAATAACTTCCTTTTGTGATTTTATGTGGCTTCTTATCACAAACTAAGGCAGAGACTATTCTGTAATGAAGGCTAAGTTGATTAGAAATGAATTATAAATATACTTAATTATTATGAAAATAACTGAGATGGCTTGAAGAACACAGATAAACGACACATTGTTGCAGTCGAGTGTTTACTGTCTTCATGTTTCATTATTCAGAATGGTTCTATCTTCTTTTCCTTCAGTTACACAGATAGCTGGATGCTTTTGTCCATATTAAGGATTTCTAGAGCGTCATGAGTTCTATTATTTCTGTGATGCACAGGGCGTTTCTGCGCGGGGCGCCTCCGGCTTCCAGAATGAATGAAAAGTACGTTGTTCATGCAATCAAAAAATGGCCAACAATCCATTTTGGGGGACAATAGGAAAAATACTTCTCTCAAAGAATCCAAAAATACACACGCCTGATGTTCCAAGCATCAGGAACTGAACTGAACCGAACCGAAAACCATGGTTTAAAAAAGCGAGGTATGTATTGAACCGTGGGCTAACTGTATTGTTGCATCCCTAGTAGCCACACTCTAAACAATACTGGTAATATAACAACCCAGCACTGGGTAAAAAGGGACAAACCAAAGCGATTGGCGTTGTGTCGACCCAGCGGTTGGGTCAAAACAAACCAATAGCTGGGTTTGTCTCTTTTTAACCCAGCACTGGATATTAACCCAGCATTTTTTAGAGTGCATCTATTCATAGTATAGAAAAAAAACCTTCTATGGAAGTCAATGGCTACGGTCAACTGTTTACTGTCAACTGTTATCTGATTACATAACTTGCATTACTTGTAATGTCTTACCCCCTCTTCTCTTAAGTTTGATAGTTGATCAATCAAGTCCAACAAGCATTGTTTTAAAGCTATTTGTATCGGGTAACTTTCACTTCTTGTAAATACAGCACAGTAACAGAGATCTGTTTTAAATGTTCATATCAAAATAAACAGTTAAAAATAAGTATGCTTTCATGTGTCCTTAAATCCGCCCTTCTGTTTAACAAATCAAGTGCTTGTAAAAACTAACCTAAAAGACAAAAAAAATCATGTTTTACAGCTAAATACATTTGCACTGTTTTGGTTTTACAAGAAAGCACAAAGTGAACATGTGCTTGATCTGCTAAGAAGTGGTTGTTCGTCTTTCTTTGTTTTTAATTATAAAAATGTGACACCCACAGTTCCATCATTCTAAATCACAGGCCACAGAGGAAAATGAAAAGCACAGTGGTGAGGACACTTCACTGGAATGGAAAGGGAGTATGTGCTCATTTCACAAACCCACCACAGCAAAACTGATATACAGCAAAAACACTGCTGCATTGCAAAAAACACAACTTGTTAGACAAACACATTTCTGGCGGGAAATGTTTTAGTCCTGCGACTCACTGTTTTAATCCCAAGTAGTGAGACTTGAAGGGCTGTAAGGTACTATTTTAATTCTTTGGACTTCTTATTGTTATATTGCCTTAAAGCTGCTTTGGAACAATGTGCATTTTAAATACAGCTCAAGAGGTTCACATAATACACACTCAATAATCAATGAGTACTCTAAAACAAAAATAATGAACTGTCAAAATGACTAATTTCAAAAAATAAATAAAAGTCAATTTTTATATTTTCTGATGGAAATAATTCTAATAGATGGTTGTCAAGGCTTTATTGTGAAACTAACTGTTTAAGACAGTTTTCATAATTTGTGAAAAAAGCCTCAAGACCTGCTACTTGATTAAGATTACATATACGCTTTGAACAGTATTCATCTTCAGTTGCTGTTCCAGATCTAACCAATCAAACCACAAGGTACCACCCAAAATGCCACGATAACCAGTCGCAAAATTAAAAATGAGAAGTACTCTTGCCCACCCCGACTTCTCAGAATAAGTCAAGCTTGTTAATGAGAAGTTGTGTAATGTGTGCACAGAGGACTAGATGTATACACTGACCAAATTTCAGAACAAAAAAGCTATTGTATCTACATTAAAGAACTTTGATTTCTAAATTGCTTTGCTGGTTTTTAGACAGGATTTTGGCATTTTTCAGCAGGTCAGACTGAGAGTCAAAGCTTTATTGTCATATATTCAGAGTACAGTGTACCAAATACAATGAAAATCTTAGAAATTCTTTCTGTGCAGAACTACTGCAAGTTACATCGATTTGTACAGTATAATCCATGTACATAATATAAAACTTAATAACTTTAATAAAGATAAACAAACATTATATCTAACATGTACCAAACATCATATCCAATTAGACCTACAAACCTGCTTTTTTCTGGAGGGATCTTCTTCCCTTTTCTCTTTCTTTTCACACCTGGAAGATAACTATCACAAACGTATTCAGCACAGCAAAGCATGTCTTTTCTATTACCCTTATCTGTCTTTTTCTCTTTTCAAATCATAATTAGCCTGTCTCGCTCACATAACTATACTGTGTTGGTCACAGAAGATCTTAAGCATTCATATATTAAGGTTCAAAGTGCTGTATCTTTTGATCTTTGAGAGAGGAAACCACAGTTTTCACATCAAAGGAGCGAATCAAGAGGGAGGAATGCTTTTGAATGTAATATGTACTTGAGATCTACACACACACCCACACACACACACATAAATTACTGTAATGTGAATTTTTGTAAATGTAAATGACTTTGTATTACTGTTTTAGGTTTCAGATGTGACCTTGACATGTTTTCACAAGATGAGTCCAATCCTAGTCACATCAAAAAAAAAATTATTTTCATCAAAGGAGGCTTGATGACACATTGGAAGCTATTTTTAGTCTGTAGACATTTGTCTAAATTAGTACATTGTGTCAATGTGTATTTGGGTCAGTCTGTGTGTATCTTATTGATGAGAGCATTTCAGACTGGACTTGGTGTGAGTCAGTGTGTGTGTGTCTGGCTCGTGTTTGAAGGCATGGTCAAGGCTGACTCATCGACAGGAACCCAATGAGGGATTTTCTAAAAAGAAAAAGACCAATTAGATTTTTGGAAAGCTCTTCCATACACTACCCTCCCTTCCTGCCCAGGACTCTTACTGTCTCTTGTTCTCACTTAGCTTTCAAGCTGCCTGAAACTTTACTCCTTGTGTCTTGACCAGTATTCAGAATCAGAATCAGAATGAGCTTTATTGCCAGGTATGTTTACACATACGAGGAATTTGTTTTCATGACAGAAGCTCCACAGGGTAACAGAATGACAGTGACAGAACAAAAAAACACAGATAATAAAAATAAAAATAAATAAAAAATAGAACAAGTAAAATAAGGAATAAAAATATATAATTGACAATGTATGTAGGTATATTATGTGCAAATTTGAGGTGAAGACCAAGTATGTGTTAGATAAATAAGTGTATGAGTAAATAAATAGTGTGTGTTCCACAGTTATTAAGTGTTCATGAGATGGATGGCCTGAGGGAAGAAACTGTTCCTGTGTCTGGTCGTTCTGGTGCTCAGTGCTCTGTAGCGTCGACCAGATGGCAACAGTTCAAAGAGGGAGTGTACTGGATGTGAGGCGTCCAGAGTGATTTTGCCAGCCCTTTTGCTCACTCTGGATAAGTATAGTTCTTGGAGAGAAGGGAGGATTGTACCAATAATTCGCTCAGCAGTCTGGACTACCCTCTGCAGTCTTCTGAGGTCAGATTTGGTAGCTGATCTGAACCAGACAGTTATTGAAGTGCACAGAACAGAATCTATGATGGCTGAGTAGAACTGTTTCAGTAGCTCCTGTGGCAGGTTGAACTTCTTCAGCTGGCGAAGGAAGTACAACCTCTGCTGAGCGATAGATGGACGGACGCTGAAGTGCAGGCACTTGTAGCAAATGTAGCACTGCCAGTTGTCGTTGGAGATTCTTAGTCCTCATTTCTGTTCTTTCAATCGCTTTACGTACACGTCGACTTTCCATGACACAACAAAAACACAGCTCCGATCACAGCGTCCTCCATCCTATTGTTGTTAACGTTGTTTTTCTTTGTTTCCATTGTTGAACGCCGTGAACAAATTACGTCGCTGTCGACCGGCTTATGTCATTTCCTAGTACACACTTTCGGTGTGAATGCAACCCTTTAAATGTACTGGGAAATAGTTCGCGCAAAATCGTCCCAGTACTTTAGTACTGTACATTTAGTTCTGGAACTAAAGCGGTGCGAAAGGCCCTATTGTGAGTGTCCCACTTTAGGTCCTGAGAGATAGTGGTGCCCAGGAACCTGAATGACTCCACTGCAGTCACAGTGCTGTCCATGATGGTGAGTGGGGGGAGAGCAGGGGGGTTCCTCCTAAAGTCCACTATCATCTCCACAATTTTGAGCGTGGTCAGCTCCAGGCTGTTGTGACTGCACCAGACATCCAGCTCTTTAACCTCCTGTCTGTAAACAGACTCATCACCATCCTGAATGAGGCAGATGAGTGTGGTGTCATCTGCAAACTTCAGGAGTTTGACAGAGGGGTCTTTAGAGGTGCAGTCGTTGTTGTAGAGGGAGAAGAGCAGTGGGGAGAGGACGCAGCCCTGAGGAGCTCCAGTGCTGATTATACGGGTGCTGGATGTGTATTTTCTCAGCCTCACTAGCTGCTGTCTGTCTGTCAGGAAGCTGTTGATCCACTGACAGACGGAGCGTGGGCATGGAGAGCTGATTAGTTTGGGCGGAGTTTGGGATGATAGTGTAAAGGCCGATGCTGAAGTCCACAAAAAGGATTACTCAAATAGGAGAAGCTACTGTATTGGAGAAGTACAATACAAAATAATGTCAAACCAGTTATTTAACGTGCCAGTATATTTTTTATTAAAAACTAAGATCGCTGGCATCATTTTCCAATCTCAGTGTGTTCCTGTACAACGATTGTAACTCGCTGAATGAACGGTGAATTAGTCCGGTAGCTAAAGTATATATTGAACACCTTTAAAAGAGCCGTCTCGGTGGAGTGAAATTTTCTAAAGCCTGATTGGAATGCATCAAAGATTTTGTAATCGACCAAGAAACTTTGGAGATGATGAAAAACTACTTTCTCTATAATTTTTGCTAAAAATGGAAGGTTGGAAATAGGTCTAAAATTTGATACATCAGAGGGGTTTTAAATGGTCCGGAACAACTCCTAACTCAAAGCACTTATTGATCATATTTAAAAGTGTCTGACCCATTACACTGAAGATTTGTTTAAATATCCATGCAGGATTTATATCTAAGGGTGAACCAGTAGGTTTGAGTTTATTAACAATGCCATTTAAAAAAGAAAGCGAAATAGGTGTAAACTAACTAAAGGCACCTGTATATTTTAAATGGCCTGCAGGATCGCCAGCAACTGGTTTGATGGTATGTCTGATCTCAGATATCTTATTAATAAAAAACTGGCAGAACCGCTCACACATAGCTACTGACTCTGTAGGATACACACAGACAACAGGGTTTAACACAGCATTAATGGTATTAAAAAGGGTTCTAGGATTATTATGATTTTTATCTATAAGAGTTGAAAAATAGTCTGATTTGGCCACTCTCACTGTCTTCTGATACTTAATAAGGGAATCTTTTAACATTTCATAAGAAATCTGTAGTTTGTCCTTTTTCCATTTCCTCTCAGCCCTTCTACAAGCTTGTCTAAATGTCCGAGTAGTATTATTCAACCATGGCTCGGGAGTTAACTTGTGATATTTAGTCCTCAGTGGAGCCACAGAATCCAAAATTGTAGTGCAGACGGAATTAAAACTACAAAGCAATTCATCAGGGCTGAGCTCAGATGAAGTGAGAGCAGTAGAATGGGAAAACTCCTCAAAGAGCGAAGAAAAAGAAGCAGAGGCAGCAGCATTGATCCTCCGTGACAGGTGAGCTGATACATGAGGTTTTACAGCATTCAAAGACACTGATATGTTGAATAAAATAGGATTGTGATCAGAAAAGCTGAGATCGCATATCTCAATATCACCCAAAGAAAACCCATGAGACATTATAAGATCGAGAGCGTGTCCATTAATATGAGTAGGTCCTTTAACATGCTGCACCAAATCAAAGGCTTCTGTTAGGCTGATAAAGTCTTTTGCAAATGAGTTTTGGGGGCAGCATATGTGAATATTAAAATTTCCAATAATTAAAAATCTATCAAAATTGGGGATAATTCCTCCCAAGAAGTCTGAGAAATCTGTTAAAAAGTCTTTTTGTGGCTTAGGAGGCCTGTAGACCACAGCAACATCTAACGGAGTGTCGGAGTCCAACACCAGCACCTGCAATTCAAAGCTGTTATATGTAGTTTTTTTTGTATGGTCCGACATTGAAAACAATCTTTAAAAATTGAGACCAAACTGCCTCCCCTTCTCCCAGAGCGGGGGGAATTAAAATATTTACAGTTGGGTGGTAAAAGCTCAGAGAAAGGAGTTAAATCTCCATTGGGAAGCCACGTTTCCGTGATATATAGAAAGTCCAGGGCTCGGTAAGTGAAGTCTTTAAGTCTTTAAGAATAAAAGTCTTATTTACCACAGACCTGGCGTTGACCAACGCCATCGTTATCTGCACAGAGTCTTCAAACAGCTGCGTTGCTCTACGCAGCGGGCGAAGATGATGTATAGAAACGCCGCGACTTCGGAGGCGAGGCGAGCGTTGAAGAGGCCGTTGATCCCGCGAGCTCGGTAGAATGGGTACGTTCCAGGAGTAAACCCCCCGCAGCTGAACGGGAAGATGATATGGTGACCGGTGCAGACAAGCCGGCAGGGATCCTAGGAAGGGAGGAGGCGAGTGCCATGGTCCTTTCTGAATTTGATTGAGTAACACTTCAGAGGAAATTCGAAGATTTAAGAGGGTTTGCCGGTCGTAGACTAAAAGAGGCGATACGACTTGCCATAAAAGAAACCAAAAACTCATAAACATAAACAAACTAAGAAACGCAGACGACAGACCACGCACAACGGCGCCATCTTTTTCTAAAGTTACACGATATATGATCAATCAATTTTAAATACCCCTGACCCGTCTCACCAGTTTATTGTGGAGGTGGATGTGTCCGAGGTGGGGGGTTGGGGCAGTTTTGTCTTAGAGATCATCTTCAGATGAGAAAGTGCATCCCTGTGCCTTCTTTTCTCATCGTTTAGCGTCGGCGGACCGTGACCATACTAATCCCCCACTTTATGTGTGTGGTCAGAAGGTCTGGTTGTCTTCTAAAGACATTAACTTCAGACTTCCCTCATGTAAACTGGGACCCAAATTTGTTGGACCATTTATTATTTCTAAGGTGCTCAGTCCGGTGTTGGTGTGATTGATCAATTTCATCAGCATCATGGTGAGTTCTCCGGGGATGCCAGGAGGGGTCCCTGAGGGGGGGGGGGGATGTACTGTCACGGTTAAGGGTGTCTTCTTGGCCTTCTTGGCCTCTTTGTTGTCTGTGTTGTCCTGTCAATTTCGGCAGCTCGTAGTCTTGGCAAGCAGTACTGATCTTGCAGCGGGAGTGCACAGATCACGAGCCGATTCTCCCCCACCTGTCGCTTATTCCCCCGCTCCCATATATGTCTCTGCTTTTCTGTCCTTCGTCGTAGGTAGATTGTTTTGTCTGTTCTAGTGTTCTGCTGTTTTGTGTAGAAGTGCACGCATTACTCACCCACTATTCACCTGTGCTTCAGGATCCCTAGTCCGGAGATCTGGCAGCTCGTATGGTCCGCAGTCTCTGCCGGCCAGCTCTGGAATCTCCGCTGACCTGTGCAGTGTTAAATTATTGTTTATTTTACTTTGTGTTTTCTGGCGAGAATAAATATCTCCCTTCTCACTACTCCTCTGCATCTGAGTCCTCTATTATCCCAGGCCGTGACAGCGCAATTTTGACGGCCAGTTAGCGGAAGCTAGAGATACAGTTTATAAAGTTTTAAATATGGATATTTCTCTTACAAAAACACAAAATGTCATTTGTGTGCAAATAGTATGATGGATGGTCAGCTGACTAGTACATATCTATTTGATGTTTGATTCATCACAAGTTCCTTTATGCACACTCTTCAAAAATGGCACTTAAAGACACCTCATAGAAGCTGCTGTGACTGCACAGAAAAATGGCTGTTGCTGATCTTATTTCTTCAGTAGCCTACTGTAGCCTGTTTCTTTGGTAGTTTTTTTTTGAAGAACAGTGGGCAGTTTGCTCAGGAAAACGTTTTATTTTTTGCATTGTGGATTATATATGTAATTCACTCCACTACACCTGCGTGTATTGTAAGTGGTAGCACCACTCATCTGGCATTTAATTTCAGAACTGCCGCAATATGTACAATTACCAACCTGTCAAAACGTTGCCCCATTTGCAGTCATCTGTTTCAGGGAAAACGAAACATCTTTAGAGCCACTCACTACACATTTTACTTTGAAGCTGTAACAGATTCCACTGACGTCAAGTACTCTGAACCCAAGTGCAGTTTACGGGGTAGAATGTAAACCAAATACAAAACAAACAGAACTAAAACATAACACAAACATGAGAATTTGACTTAAACATGAAAACTTGACCAGAAACAGAACTGACTACACTCACCGACAGCAGGTTACAATAACAATACTACAAACTTATGGCTAACATAAGGGCTTAAAAATGTGGACATGGGGATGCACATGACAAAAACAACCAATAACAAAGTGACACTAATCAAACAAGAACCAGTGAAAAGAAAAAAACGGATAAGTTCAGCAACGAACCAAAGAGAATGTGACTCGTGAACTAAAAGGTGTGGACTTATAACGGCGCTGCGCAGACCGATCAGTGTTTGACATCAAAGTACAGTGAGAGCTATAGAGAGCAGACGCTCCTTATGCTTTCGGTCATTAAGCTGCACTTTGTTGTTATACCCCAATCAGTCTGCGCAGCGCCACTGCAAGCTAAACACACCTAAAGAAACCAACTGCAGGCCCGGCGCCAGGACACACGACTTGGGGGGGCTTTTATATTTCTTAGGGGGGCCGAATCGAATGTGAATGTGAAGTGAATGCTCGAAATACATTATTTAGGTAACACTTTACAATAATTAACTAACACGTTAATACACTTAAATACATCAAATAACATTAACTAATCAAACCTTATAAAGTGTTACAATTATTTGTTATTAAAGCATATAGCTATATGTTCACAAAAACACTGTTAAATTAAACAGAAAAGCAAGCAGGTGTGCATGATTTGGCGTGGCAGCCAATACAAATAATAACCATTTCCTTACCTAAATCATGCGTTTGGACCTGGCTCGGTTGCAGAATCATTTCTGTGCTTCTGAAATTATGAACTTTTTCTATATAGTGTAGTAGTTAGCTATCTCTGTGTCGTACGTGGCCGCTTGTCAAGCATGAAAAACACAAGTTTTATTTAAATTCTGAATATATTATCATATACAGCATGCTAAGAGTGCTCCCTTTAAATTTATTAAAAACTGTCACTCATTCATCACGATCTCACAAAGTTCCAAAAAAAAACTAAAAAACAATGAACGTGACTACACGATGAATCTTTTTTTAAATGTCTTTGTTAGAAAGAAGTTACGAGCATGATAGAATTTAGCACTGGACAAAAAACGGTTGTTGTTTGTTGTTGTGTGTGACTGGAGCATGTGGATTTTTGCGTGGATTCCAACCTAAACACATCTGATTGGCCATTGCGTTTTAGAAATCAACAAACATGTCTGTGATTGGTTACATTGCCCCCCCCCTCTGGCTCCTGCCTGCCAAGTGACAAGATCACATGACATTTTAAAGAAAATATGATTTTAGATTCTGGCTCTTAAACGTTTCCTTTGGAATCTTAATTTTTAAGGCTTTATATGGTTCAAATGTTGTGAGAATAAATGTATATTAGAAAGTCATAAAACCCCCATTCCCACAGTTGCATGAAACCAATTTGAGGAAGTTCGAAGGAAGGGGCCAGGAGAGTGTCTTGACAAGGGACAGGAAATTCCCTAAGCTG